>OZ018323.1:2906791-2911791 GCA_963969495.1 Ceratothoa steindachneri
CCTCTTTCACCAAGGGACCGATCCGTCTACGTGTCGGCTTACGGCTGTTTACGTATCCGAAGAATTCCTTGGGGCTATCTTTGCAGAGTCTCGCCACACGGACTTCTTCGGCGCGTTTCGCCGAGAGAGAGATAGAGAGATAGAGAGAGAGATAGAGAGATAGAGAGAGAGATAGAGATAGAGAGAGAGATAGAGATAGAGAGAGAGATAGAGATAGAGAGAGATAGAGATAGAGAGAGAGATAGAGATAGAGAGAGAGATAGAGATAGAGAGAGATAGAGATAGAGAGATAGAGATAGAGAGAGAGATAGAGATAGAGATAGAGAGAGATAGAGAGAGATAGAGATAGAGAGAGAGATAGAGAGATAGAGAGAGAGATAGAGAGATAGAGAGAGAGATAGAGATAGAGAGAGAGATAGAGAGATAGAGAGAGATAGAGAGAGAGATAGAAAGATAGAGAGAGATAGAGAGATAGAGAGAGAGATAGAGATAGAGAGAGAGATAGAGATAGAGAGAGAGATAGAGATAGAGAGAGAGATAGAGATAGAGAGAGAGATAGAGATAGAGAGAGAGATAGAGATAGAGAGAGAGATAGAGATAGAGAGAGAGATAGAGATAGAGAGAGATAGAGATAGAGAGAGAGATAGAGATAGAGTTACAAGGAGTTACAAGGAAAGATAGTACCTCAGAAGACTAAGTTAGTCCATACCGAGGAGGTACTCATTTAATATTGATATTCTACTCGTCATAGAAATAGTATAGTAAAGTTCAAGGCTCTCCCCTCCCACCTCTCCCGCCCGATCTTTCGGGCAATGAAAGATGAAAAGATACCCGCTGTGCTAGAAAAAAAGTACACAAACAGGAATTTCGACAGGAAAGCAGAAATGCATTTCTACATTATTATTTTTCTTTTAATATTCTTAATCTAATTATTTTCAGTGTAATCTTATGTTTTTAGTATGTAAGCGTATTTATGATTTTATCTAACCTCCTTTTAAACGCCTCGACACTAGGGCTCGAAACGACCTCTTCCGTTAACTGATTCCAAATATTTACTATTTTATACGAAAAGAAATTACCGCATACATTCAATTTGTATTTTGGAGGGATTAGCTTCATACTGTTATTCCTTGTTACATTTCTGTTGAACTCGAACCAGATTGAGTAATCCACATTATCAATTCTATTTAGTATTTTATATACTTGAATCAACTGGCCTCGTACACGTCTAGTTTCCAACTTGTAAAGGTTTAGCTTGTCTATTCGTGTTTCATAACTATAATTTCTTAACGAAGGTATCATTTTAGTAGCTGTGGCCTGAACTCTTTCTAATCTTTCAATGTCTTTTCTGAAGGAGGGTGACCAAGCCTGCGCACAGTATTCCAAATGGGGTCTCACTAGGGCGTTATACAAGTTGATTACAGTTGTATTGCTTTTATAAGTGATTTGTCTCTTTATATAACCTAGTATCTTCCGCGCTTTCTTTTCAACATTGACGCACTGTCGAGTGAACTTGAGATCGTTTGTGACATAGATACCGAGATCTTTTTCGATTTCTGATTCTGTTATTGTTTCGCTCTCGAGTTTGTAATCTGCCTTAGGATTTTTGTGACCAATGTGCATTACTTTACATTTCTCCAGGTTAAGGGGAAGTTTCCACTTCCTAGACCATTCACTTATGTGATCAATGTCACTCTGAAAATCTAGTCTATCTTGCTCGGTGACTATGCTTTTACCCAGTTTACAATCGTCGGCGAATTTTGAGATTTTAGAAATTATTCCAACGTCTATGTCATTCACATATATAATGAAGAGCAAGGGTCCCAAGACCGATCCCTGGGGAACTCCACTAGTTACAGCTTTCCAATTGGACTCTTCTCCATTAATCACTACTCTTTGCTTACGATCGCTAAGCCAATCTTCAATCCAATTTGCTATTTTTCCACGTATTCCTAAGGCTCTGACTTTACACATTAGTTCCTTGTGTGGGACTTTATCGAAGGCCTTTTTAAAATCTAGATACAAAATGTCTACAGATCTATCACTATCATGAATTTTATTAATGTAATGTAAAAACTCTAATAAATTGGTAAGACAGGACCTATGCTTCCTAAATCCATGCTGCGTGTTGAATAGCAGTTCGTTTGTTTCTAGATGGCTCACTATTTTATCTGCAATAATACGCTCTAGCATCTTGCCTACCACCGATGTCAGGCTTATTGGTCGATAATTACTTGGTAAATCTTTTCGTCCTTTTTTGAATATTGGCGTGACATTAGCTAGTTTCCAGTCCTGAGGAACAGCCCCAGCTTCAAGGGATAAATTGAAGATGTACGTTAATTGATCCACTAGAACATCCTTCAATTCTTTTATTATTCTTGGCACTAGTTTGTCAGGCCCGGGGGATTTGAATCTCTTCATTTTATCTATTGCTATTTCTACATCAATCCCCGTGCATTCAATATTTTCTAGTGTGCCATTTCCTGAGTACTCACAGTAAGGCTCGATATTTGGATTAGAAGTGTCGTTGGTAAAAACAGATGCAAAATATTCGTTTAGTACAGTGGATATGTCTTTATCTTTAACTTGTAACTTATTGTGTCCGTCCATGATTGGCCCAATACTGTTTTTTATTGGTTTTCTACTATTAACTAGGGCATAAAATTCTTTGGGGTTTCTTTTACAGTTTAGTGCCACCCTCATTTCTTCGTTACGCTTTGCTCTCCTTATTTCGGTTTTTACCCGTCTCCTCAGATTGAAATAATTCTTCTTGTTAGTGTCGGAACTGTTCAGTTTAAACATCTTATAAGCATTTTTTCTTCTATTGATGTCTCTTTTTATTTCACTTGTTAACCATTTGGGATTTTGTTTTTTTCCTAATTTAGTGATTGCTAAAGGAATGAATTGAGATTGTTGCCTTAGAAGATTGTCTCTAAACTTGTTCCACACTTCATTTATATCTGTACCGTTTATATTAAAGTTCCTGAGACTATTTCTTAACCCTCTAAAATTTGCCTTTCGGAAGTCAAATTTTGTAATACTACGTATATTCCTTACTTGGGGTAAGCTTAATTCAAATTCTATTTGATTATGGTCACTACCGCTAAGTTGGTCGCCGACGTAAACTCTTGAAATAAGTTCGTCATCCGAAGTTAAAATTAAGTCTAATATATTTCCTCCTCTTGTTGGCTCGGTGACCCACTGAGTTAACAAATTATCGTTTATAAAATTTAGTAATCTTTGGCCTTCCGAATCCGAGTTCTTTGTCAGCCAATTTATTTGGGGGCAATTAAAGTCGCCAATAATGAGACAGAATTTGTCTTTACTTACGTTCGTCAGAGTTTCATATAATCTTTGATCCGCTTCATATGAACAGTGGGGCTTTCTATAGACTAAGAAGATATGCAAACACTTTTTTATATTTAATGTTACTCCTATTAATTCAAAATCTGTGTCTATATTACAGTTAATAGGGAGAGAGATAGAGATAGAGAGAGAGATAGAGATAGAGAGAGATAGAGAGATAGAGAGAGATAGAGATAGAGAGATAGAGAGAGATAGAGATAGAGAGAGATAGAGATAGAGAGAGATAGAGATAGAGAGAGATAGAGATAGAGAGAGATAGAGATAGAGAGAGTCACAAGGAGTCGCAAGGAAAAGAAGTACCCTAGAAGACCTTACGGTCCATACGAGAGGGTACTTGTTACGAGTCAGGGACTCGTGAGCCTGTCAGCGAACCAGGACTTTATCCAGGCGCCTTTTGAACTGCTCCACAGAGTCGCTGTTCACGACTTCTGGCGGAAGCGCGTTCCACTCGTTGCAGATACTGTAACTGAAGAAGTTCCCGCATCTGTCCCGGTGATAACGCGGCAGCTCAATTTTGTAGCCGTGGTTTCTCGTTACGCCCTTGCTTAGTTGGAACATGTCCCCGTTGCCTACGTGGTCAATACCTCGGAGGATTTTGAAGACCTCGATTAATTGACCGCGTCGTCTTCGGGTTTCCAGTGAGAAGAGGTTTAGTTCTTCTAGGCGGGCTTCGTAACTTTTGTGCCTGATCGAGGGGATCAGTTTGGTCGCCCTGGCTTGTACTCGCTCCAGTCGGGCGATGTCCTTCCGAAGGGATGGACTCCAAAACTGGACTGCGTACTCCAGGTGAGGTCGGACCAGGGAATTAAAGAGAGTGAGAACGATTTCCCTGTTCCGATACCCAAACTATCGCTTGATATACCCCAAGATTCTCTGGGCTTTCTTCTCCGCCTCGATGCACTGTTTGGAAAACTTGAGGTCGCTGGTGATCACGACTCCCAAGTCTTTTTCCATGTCTGTGCTCTCGAGCGCCGAGTTTTTGAGGCTGTAGACGGCTTGGGGATTTCTGTGGCCGATGTGCATCACCTTGCACTTTTCGACATTGAACGGCATTTGCCATTTGTCTGACCACTCCCCGAGTTTCCTCAAGTCGGCTTGGAGTCTCTCGACGTTTTCCGCGTCTGCCACGTTCATACCTAGTTTGGTATCGTCAGCAAATTTGGAAATCCTCGCAGTTATGCCATCATCTATGTCGTTTACATAGATGATGAAGAGTAGGGGGCCCAGCACGGAGCCTTGGGGAACGCCGCTTGTTACCGGTAGCCAACCGGACTTTTGCCCGTTCACCACTACTCGCTGCCTTCGACTATGCAGCCAGTTTTCGATCCAGTCACCTACAGCTCCGGCGATGCCTAGCGCTCGAACCTTTTTCAGCAATCGGCGGTGGGGCACCTTGTCGAAGGCCTTCTTCAAGTCGAGGTAGATGACATCCACCGCCTTCTCCCGGTCGTGCTCGCTGAACACGAAGTGGAAGAATTCCAAAAGGTTCGTTAGGCATGACCTGTGCCGCCGGAACCCGTGTTGGGAATTCCTCAATAGGTGGTTGGACTCGACGTGCTGCGTTATTTCGTCAACCAGGATACTTTCCATCAATTTTCCTACTACCGACGTCAGGCTGATCGGCCGGTAGTTAG